>CM075446.1:15068105-15085980 GCA_037832335.1 Carallia pectinifolia
TCTCTCATCACCTCTTTCCAAATATAAAAGAGAATAAAAAATATTATCTCCTTTAATAATCAATTTTTTCACTTTCCTCTCTCTTACTTTTTTTCTCCCTATAAAAATTTCATCTAAATACAGCGTTAAGTTCGGTAGCTTTCATCTCTAAGTTTGCGTGAATGAATGGATTTCAATCAAATTGATCTAATCAACAAGTTGGCTTAGGAGGCCGAGTTTGTGGACGGACGGTCCAAATTCATAATCCTAATCACAGGCATCATTACCGCTGTTCACACAGGCCTAATATCAGTGACAATCATTCCGAATTTTTGATTGCGAATACAAAAGATCTGATTAACAAATTGAACACAATGACTTCCTGTTCTGATACAAATTATCAGGAAATTCAAAATAAAGTATCCCTAAACGTGCGGGATAAATGTTCAGTGAATTTAGATATCATAATTCATTATAACTTGATTCGCTTCAAGCTCCACCACGGTTCTTGGCCCACTCCGGCCAAACCCTGTTTTGTCCTTGTCACCGGACGACCATTTGGGGGCAACAATGGTGGGTGGAAAACTTACTATTGCCTGGACTTTTTCTCAGGTATTGGTCCCCCATCAATAATTGGGTTAATTAAAGTTTTTTTAAAAAACCTTTGGGACTTTTAACCAAAAAAAAAAAAAAACCTTTGGGACTTAAGATTTATAATTTCAAGGAATTTGAAAATGGTATAAATTATTGGATAATTAAATTCAAAAAATAAATTGTTAAATATTATTAGATAGAATTAAGTTATTATTTTAGTATTATTTAAGAGAAATTACGTGATAGTGTTCTTAAGGTTAAAGAAAACAAAAAAAATTTTTGGCAACGCTTGAAAAAGTACGTAGTGATTTAAACTGTTAGATTATAAAATATTTATAAATTTTTTAAAAAAAATTATTAAATATAGTTGGATAGACTATGTATTTCTTGAGTGTCTCATAAAGCATTCTCACGTGATGAAACTCTAATTAGAAGAGTGGAATTGGCGTTAAGGAAGAAAGATTTTGAGTAGATTAGGGAAAAAGAGAATGATGGGGAGAGAGAAAAAGGGGAAAAAAAAAAATAAAGTAGGGGCATAAGGTATCCCAATTCCTCCAATTTTGAGGGGAATTGGGTGGACATGCAGCTAGAGGTTCATTTTTATTTTTATTTTGTGAAATTATTTTTTTTTCTTTTTTAAAAATAAATTTAACATTATAATAAATATATATTTTGTTTACGTTCTATCAATTAACAAATAAAATACTTTTCATTTTTTTTACGTTACATTCTCTCAATGATAAAATATTTTTTTTCTAACATTCATTCTTCACATTTTTTTCTTCTTATTTTTCTCTTTTCTATTTTTTCAGAAACGAAGTGTAATAGAAAATGCCATTGATTGGAAAAAAAAAGTAGCAAAAAGGCACATAAGCAAAGGGCAGATCAAAAACAGGGAAATTAAAAGGAAAAAAAAAAAAAACAGAGAGAGAAAAAAGAACTGGAGGCAAGACCAAGGAGCCCAAATTTTTGGTCTGTGCGCCAACTCTTTTGGGTTGGTGCAACGGTGGGAACCACTCGCTGTCTCCTTAAATTTGCTATAAAAAGCAAACCAAAGTTTCTGGAGAGTTCAAAAGAAAACAAAATATAACCAGTCATCGCACACAAATACACAATAATCCTTATATCTCTCTGATTACTCCACGCGCTCGTTGATGCGCGTCCACAAAAAGAAAGGACCTTGGCTCGCCAAGCCAACATTTCTTGCCTTCTGACTTTCTTTTCAATAGAGCGTGTACACGCGCCCCTGCGTTGCAGCTGTTCATAAGTTTTTTCAGGATCAGGAGTTATAGTAAACAAATCTAACTAATTCTTAACCGGATCTACGCGCCCCTCTCCGTCTGATGAAAGGGTCAACACCGTCAGCTGATTGATGATCATGTCGTCGGCATCAGGCGGTCAAAATTTCAAGCAGACGTAAGTTTTCACACTGCACGAATGGACAGAACGCTTCCTTTTGATTAGGAAAAAAATAAGCATCCCAAATATTTTTCCTGTTTTTTTTTATTTTTTTATAATTATATATATTAATACTAAATTTAATAATAAAATAAAATAATAAGATTTTTTATTTTATATTTTATTAATACAACTAAACAATAAAAATTTGTTAAATTTTAATATGTCAATAGAATAAAAACAAGACAAAAATCTTCTTCTAATTGTAACCATTTATTGTTTTCCGGCCGAAATAACATTAAAAAAATAATAATAATAACAAAAGGCGAAAAAAAGGAGAAGGATATCAATGAAATCCTCGATTAAAGTATGCATCAAAAATCACCAGAAACTCTGAAACAAATGCAACCGACACCTGCTGGCAGCAGACAGAGTTCTACCGGTGGTGGTGGTGGTGGTGGAGGAGGAGGAGGAGGAAGAGAAGGAGGCTTTGTTGGTGGCGGCGGTGAACTGGGTCGAGGAGGGCTCACCCGGTTCCGTTCAGCTCCAGCCACCTGGTTAGAAGCACTTCTTGAAGGAGACGAAGAGGACCCATTAAAGCCAAGCCAGAACTTAACTCAGTTACTTGTCTCCAACGCACCACCTTCGAGTAGAAATCCTGTCCTTTCGGCCGAGCCGGGTCTGTTTGAACCGGCCAGTTTTCAGAGGCAAAACAGCTCTCCAGCTGATTTTCTTGGGAATTCTGGGCTTGGGGGTCACGATGGGTACTTTTCTAGCTTGGAAATTCTGTCGAATTATGAATATATATCCCATAGTATGGATGTATCTCCCACTGGTAAGAATGCTAGAGAGGTCGAGTTGCAGCAGCACTCTTCTTCTAAACCTTCCACCCAGCCGGTAAGAAACTGAACACTCCAATTTTTTCAAAGTTTAAACTAATAAAATATCGTACGTTTACCGTGTTTTGGTAGTCGGTTTGGTGTCATGTCCCCTGGAAGCATCTAGCGTTCCAGGTAAAATGGGATTTTTCAAATTTTGTTTTTACGAGAATTCGACAATAGTTGAGGTAGTTAGAAACGGTAGACTCTAATTGGATTATTGGGTTCGAATAAAGTCCCTCTTTCATCCCTTTCTCCTAACCACTGGTTCATTAGCTCTAAAGGGCAAAAAATAAAAAAAAATAAAAAAACACTGTTTTATGCTTGTAGTTGGATCTCATGTTATCACTGAATTCAGAATAAATTAGCATGTCTTTATGCAACATTCTTGGTGGAATAACGAGATTTTTTTTTTTTTCCTCACAGTAATCGGGAATTGCTTATGTAAATGTGTAAATATATCTATGGGTAGTAATTAACTAATTGTGATTGCTGAATTCTTTAGAAAGGAGAGCAGAGTGGGCAGTTGCCAGGCTCGGCGTCAAGTTTGATCGACTTAGAGATGGACAAGCTTTTGGAGGATTCAGTCCCTTGTAGGGTTCGTGCCAAGCGTGGCTGTGCTACGCATCCTCGGAGCATTGCAGAGAGGGTGAGATGCGTATATCAGTTAATAGCTTGCTAAATTTTGGATTTGGTATATAAGCTGCAAAATGTTTGTCATTAGTCCTGAATAAACCTTTACTTTGCCGGAGTCAAAGGTTCGGAGAACTAGAATCAGTGATCGCATAAGGAAGCTTCAGGAGCTTGTTCCAAACATGAATAAGGTAATGTTCTCACTCGTATGCACTTTCAATTAGTATATGTTTTCTCAGATATGCTAATTGCATATAGCAGATTGAAAAATTTAGATATAAGGGAGTGTTGAACCTTGGTTGTCTTGCATTAAACTTCAGCGAGTTATTTGTTTGTGTTATTTTATGTGGGAACAAGAACCAAATTATGTCACATAGATTCTATAACATAGGACATCAGCCTGAATATGTCATGTCTATACATTTATGACAAGCAGGAATATAAAAAGACTTTTATTAGATCCTTGGTGCAGACTAACCGTGATTAGAAAATCCTTGAGTTCCTGCGTATTACTGTGGCACATATCACAGTTGCAAAGGAAATTCAGAGAAGGTAGGAGTTTATCGCTTTTCACTTCGGTCCTTTGTTTTACTTGATGCTGCACATTCTTCATTTCCAGCAAACAAACACGGCAGACATGTTAGATGAGGCAGTAGATTACGTTAAGGATCTTCAAAGGCAGATACAGGTACTCCCTGCTTTGATGCTTATAGAATAGCTGTACTTGGTTTCTGAATTTTTGGTGAAAGATAGACTTTAATCATTTCCTTTGTTGTGGTTTCCTGTGATACAAAGATGACAAGTTCAACAATTTTTTCCTAGGTCGTTGGTGCGTAAAAGGAACCATTACCATCTGTAAATAATAATGATGAACGAACTGAACAATGCTGATCGCAAAATATTTGCTTGTTGGAATTGCAGGAACTTACAGAGCATCAGAGGCAATGTAAATGCGCAGGCTAAAGAACGTTAGATGGAGGTAGTGCCTTCCCAACCGTTATTTTACTATCAATCAGTTGGATTTTGAATCATCATTATCGATTAATTACGTGATTTATCATCATGCTATTGCACTCTTCTGCACTATGTAGGTGAAGGCCTGTCATGAGGATATTGTTCTACGACCCCTTGTTTCCGGCTGACCTGCCTTCTGCTTCCCCAAAGGCCATTTGGTGTTTTATGGATGTAAATGAAAATAGTGTACACGACTCTGGTTAGTAATCACTATGCTCCTGTATATTTGTTTTCCTTTCCCAATTCTATTGCACATTAAGAAATATGTATTTCGTTCAATAAAACATGCATGTGAAAGTATTGAATCAATAAAAATCTTTCTCCAATGTATCAACTATATTTTTGGTTCATGGCTTTTTGTGCCGTTATGCATTTGCTGCTTTGCATCAAAAATAACTAAGAAAGTTAAATCAAACAAATTCAGTTCAGCATCAGCTTACGGCATAAGATGAATTGTTAAGCATATCTGTTATTTACATGAGAATTGAACACTCCACCCACCATGCCGTCTCCATACATTGCAAATACAACATTTAAAAACTGCGTCCAAGCCAACACAAAGAAAACCAGAAATCAATACACCTGAGGGAATCTGTAAGCCATTAGATTAGCAAGTGACATTAAGGCACTGGCCCAGGTATACCAGGTGCCAAGTAAGAGCCGTCAGGGTCATTATGTTGAGCAAGGATGAATAGGTGTTTAGCTGCTTCAGCATGTGACTCAATCTCACCATCTTTAACATGGCTTCCTCTTGCGGTCGAGATTCCCGAGACACTGCCGGAGCTTCTTCTCTGGTCGCGCTAGGTGCCTCCTGCACCAGTAGCGTCCATCGCGGATTGAGTCTCATCAGCCTTGTCAGATTCCATGCCCTCTCTTCCCCTGCCTTCCTCCTTTTCAATCTTCATCCTCTCGAACATCACCTGTCATGATCATAAGTAACAAAGGAAACAAACTAAGTTGGAGCAGCTACATAATACCATCAGCCATATTCTGTTGTTGATTCTTGCCATTGTTACAGCACAATCACAAAAGCAAGCAAAACGTACCTTGGTGGCCAAGGGCTCCAAGTACAGAGCATTGAACAAAAGCATTAAAATCGATGCCACTAGATTGTACCCTTGAAGAGTCTCGGCCGGGCCTGCGGAATATCAACTCTCGTTTACCCACCAGATGGGCCAACAGAGTCACCCCAATACAATACGCCATTGCTCTGAAATAAACAGGATATATCTTGCTCTGGACCAAAGCAAACTGCTGCCTTGGCAGAGAGCCCGCCAAAACATAGCTCGACACAAACGTCACCCACACGCACATTCCATAACCGGTGGCAAAACCCAACAAACTAGCCACACCCATCACAGAATTCAGTACCTCAGCTGAAGCCACGTACTTTGCAGCACCACTCACAGCCCTCCAGACCCTTTTCTTTTGCATGCCCTGTTTTCACTTTCGCTTCTTTTGCTTTCTCGGATAAGTTTCCAACGACGTGGTTCTCCATCGTCTTCCTCATATCTTTCGCGGCTTTCGCTGTGTCGTTGGCCTTATCAACGGACGCTCTGACATTTTCTTTGACATCGTGGGCTTTTTGGGCCGCAGACTCCTTGGCTTTCTCATACGCCTCCTCCGCCATTTGTTTTGCACGGTGGACCTTCTCAGGGGCAGACTCCTTAGGCTTCCCATAGGCACCTTCCATTTTCTCCTTAGCCTCTCGTGCCATCTCACGCTTTCTAGCAATTGCCGCCTCCGCTGTCTCTTTGGCCTCGCGTGCCATCTCTCTCTGCCGAGCCGCCGCTTCATTAGCTTTACCGGTGGCAACCGAAGCAATCTTGCGCTTGCATTTCCCAAACGCGTCGCATATAAGGTCTCCAGGAGAAGCGAATCTCTCGCCATTGCGTTCGACTTCTCGGGCCACTTCTTTCGCCTTTTCTTTCGTACTGTCAAGTATGCCACTTGCGGCGGAAACAGTTGAGTCTTGTTGCTGTTGTTGTTGTTGTTGCTGATCGGGCGAGATCGAAACTTTGGTGTTGTGTTGGCCACCATTGTCGTAGGTTTCCACAACTATAATCCTATGCCCTTCTTTGACAATCACGTCCTCTTTCTGGTAGAGTTGCTTTTCAGGGTTTGGAGACAATATCTCTGCAGCGAACAGCGAAGTAAACGCCAGACACAGAGCCAAAACGTTCATCATCTTCTCTCTGTCCTTTTTCCTTTTTTTTTCCTGTCTAGTTCACTGAAATTTTCGATGGGTTCTGTTCTTTTTTTCAATTGAGGGTTGTTACATGGGCAAATGCTTTTTGGGCAAATTTCGCTTACACACGCGTAGTTTATTTAATTATAATTTTTTTTTAATTATAATTTAAAAATATAAAATAAAAAATAATAATATTTTTTATTATTATAATTATATAAAATATAATTTTTATTACACAAATTAGATACATATAATTTAATCTGTGAACTTACGTCTGTTCACTGACTTTTTCTGTTTTTTATTATTAAAAAAATTCTTGGAAATTTCAGTTACTTGCAGGATTTGCTTGTAGATGTGGGGGGACTTTTCCGGTGGATTCGGTTTACTTTGAAGACCGAAATCTTGGTTTAAATCTTGATTGATTGCACGCGGCTTGCTTTGATCGACACGTGCCTATTTACGCCACGTGGTGTCCAACGTGCTTGATTTACGTGGAGCTCGCATTCGAGTTGTATGGTTTTGGGTGCGATTATTTTCAAGTATTTATAAATTCAGTACTGACATGAAGTAGGAAATTCTTTTTCAGATTTTTTACGAATTAGTTTGTTTATTTTGTTTTTATTTTTTAAATTAAATTTTGAATAAATTTAATATTATTTTAAAATTTAAGAATTTGATTATAATTTATGAAATTTCATAAAAAATTGTTTTGTAATATTTACCTTTATTTTTATACATTAAGGAAAAGTACGGTGGTTAAAATTTTGTGGTGATTTTTCCCCCCGGAAAGAGGAGGATGCCGGGACGCAAAAGGGCCGGCAACTCTTTGACACAAAGTTCATAGACTCGTGGAGCTAAATGGTCAATGTATACTCCGGTTGATAAAAGTTTGGGTTCTAAAAAAAAAACCAAGATTCGAGTTTTACTAAAAGCGGTCCTTGAGTTTAAATTTTTTTGAATTTTCGAAATTATAAATAGTTTAGTAATATTTGTTAAGTATCGTAAAATTTACTTTTACGTAAGTTTAATATAAATTATCTAACTTATTTTAGATAAAAATTTAAAAAAATTCCTCGTAATGAGTCGATAAAATATCATTCATACTTATTTTTATAAAAAAAAAAAGAAAAAATCAATTAATTCTACTTTTTTTTGGGTGCACAATTGCATGCCAGTTAAACAGATAAACATGAAACGGCAAGCAAAACGTATCGGAAGACAAGCACCGAGTGCCGTATTCTTTTTTTTTTTTTTTTATAACAACATTTAAAATATCAAGATGATAATGTTTTATTTTCGATGGTTTTATTTTAGAGGTAAAAAAAGGACAGCCACTCAAAAAGTAACAAGAAAATGTACGCGACACATTTCAAGTTTTTACTTTTTAGATTATATTAATATCAAAAAAAAAGATTATATTTATATTATATATAAATTTTTTAAAAAAATTTTAAAAAAGAGTTAGCCAAGATGTACGGAAACTATAATTGCAAAAACGAGACAAATGGACGTATAAAATCCAATCAAATGGTCCTGACTCCAGACCGTACAAACGCAACCAAATCTTTATGTCCTGTCCAAGCCCAACAAGGGTTAAGAGCGGGCCTGACCAGCTCTGTTAACCTATTTTATAAATATTTCTGAGCTTAGCTCAACCAGAGCAAACCCAAATTGACTAATGTCGAATCCTGTCGTGTATGTATGGTCAGGATCAGACCTGTGCAATCCCCATCATTTATCATTTAGCCTTTTGCCAGGCAACCCACTCGACTCATGACCAGGTCTAAAAGAACTAATCAATTTTCGAGGAGATCAATGGCCAAAATTTTTTTGAAATCAACAAACATTAAGTGATCTTAAAATTGAGAGTGTGTGTCTCCGTGGTCTTATTGGAAATAGTGCACCCGTTTTTAGGAAATATTAAGAATTCGTATGATTACAGTATATTTAAAATCAAAACTAATGTAAGTTGGGTAGATGTAGATTTAATTTGATCTAACGCCCTGACAGCAATGAATTCAAAACTTTTGGTCTGAGTACATTTTACGTTTATCAGTTGATCACAATTCTGATATGAAAAAATAGGTATCCATGGTATTATTTTGATATCAAATACTTAAAATCAAGGCCAACATAGGTTTGGTAAGTGTATGTTTAACGTCGTCCAGTGCCTTAATAACAATGAATTCAAAACTTTTAATTCGACAACATTTTATATTTATTAGTTGACCACAATTCTGATATTAAAAAAAAAGAAAGTATCTATTGTGTTATTCTGATATCAAATATTTCATATTCGAAAAAATGTGTTGTCTTATGTTGTCCAGTGTCAACTTACTCTGACGAACTTTATACAAATTTTAATATACGATAGGAATATTATTTTCATTTCATGAAACTTTTTGAACTCTTATATTATTTACACTTGAAACGTTGCTGAAATGTTATCAAATTTCTTACACCTATGTGTGGGAAAATGAATTAACAAAAAAAGAGGGATTCTAGTTACAATGAAACTGTGTCTAGAATTAAGATCTCGTTCGATAAAAAATAAAATATGGCAAAACGCAGAAAATGGTGGTACTATATGTATTCCAGGTATCAGAATTGATTTTGGCCAATTTTTACGTTCATTGCTTCATCTTTGGTGTACTTCTTTGTTAATTGTACGTTGTAAAGGTTGCTGTCATGGTTTTATGTCGTATATCTTGTATTGCATGATCTAGATTGTGTCTCTTGGATTCCAAAGCAACTAATAGCCCAGTCAAATGACTGCGATTAGTGTGACGTGCAGCACCGTGATACTGAAATTAGCAACGAACATGAGCAAAGTTTGAAATTTCCAATTCTATTTTTTGAAACCAGGGATTAGGGGAATAGATCTGCAGTTTGGATCAGTATGATTATTTATTTCAAACTAAATTATTAATAGCGTTTTGAAAATTTTTAAAATTGCAACCAAATATAACCAATCAAATCGTTATTAGTAGTTGCGGGCTCAAGCGCCACAGCCATTTTCATCGTTCTTGCTTGCCACTTTTAAGTACTCCGCCCGTAAGTCCATCATTGATTATGCCAACTACAGATGCTGCAAGCCTGCAGCCAAGTCAGTGCTTTCATGGTGGACATTTGGCAATGAACCGCATATATCATCAAAATCTTATTGATTGATTGGTTATCAATACGATATAATATGGAACAAAGAGCCAGAAAGAATAGTGGGGCTTACATTCACATGGGATGGAATAAAAGTGGTGAAGTACCTTCTCCTAGACAAAAAATAAGCAGACGATTATTTATTTTTTATTCAACAACAATAGATTCCACCTCAGAGTAGCATATCAGATTTGGATGGTAGTCTCTTGAAGAAGTTGACAGGGGCGGAAGGCAACTTTCTTCTGAACCTGGGATGTCGCAGCAGGTAGAGTCCATAAATCACTGCCACTACCTGGAATGGAGTAACGTAGATAACCACAGCTGTGATTAATGAAAAAATGATGAAAATAGCTGTTGCCCTCGGATCCCGCCAGCTTAATATTGCCTGAGCCCTTTCCCCTTGGCTTGCCAAATCGCCAATCACTGTCTGCACCCTGCCTGCTACACTTCTCAGCCTATCATATCTCCATCTCACTATATCTGGTGGCCGTAATGTTGGAAAGGAGTCGAATTCCTCGTCGAGTTCATCAGGATGTGCATTGTCAGCTTGCGAAAGCCGAGTGTCCATGTGAGGCGGGTGCCTTGACCTGAACCGATAATTCCATATCCCAATCACAAACAAGTAGAGGAAAATAGTGGGCAGGATCAACTCCGGGTAGCAAACCAGTATAAGGAACAATACGTGGACAAGGCATGTTGTTATTGGATTTCTCCAATAGCAGATGTCATTGAACCATTTACAGACAACTGTGATCCCAGACAGAACTGACATGATACGCTGGAAATTGGCCCTGCTTCTTCTCAGACTAAACATATGGTAATCAACATCCAACATATACTCCACAATTTCGCGCCTCAGAGGTGGCTCTGCCCTCAAAAGCCTTGTTGCCACTATCTGCATTGCTTGGTGGCGAAGCCAATCGATGTGCCTTACGGGAATTGGTTGCACATAATGCATCTTGGGAAGTAATGGCTTGCCGTATTGAGTTACCATATTAACCCAGGCTGTGCAGGTGAACCTTAATGCTAATTGAAGCTCCCCGTGCTTCTTCAATCCAGAAGGTTGAAGAGCTAGTAATGGATAGTAATGTGTATAAATACGGTTCATTTCTAAAGTAGACAGCCGAATTCTTACCTTGCCAATTCTCTGGTCTCTAGCATCATCCTTGCTTCCATTGATGTGCCAATTGTCAAATACAACAATGGTGATCACTGTGCAAGGATCATAAACTTCCCAAGTGTACTGCTCATTCCAACGGGGATTGAGGGTATCGAGAAGTGTTCTGGTTCGAACCCACTTGTTACCATATTTTGCTACACAGTATGCATCGGTAGACCTTCCTTCCTTACTCTTCATAGGCAGCAAATTCCGCGCACTCAGAATCCCAAGCTCGAGAATTCCAATGCTTCCCTTCCTAAGGTGCTTCGATGATGGCTGAAGATCGCTGCTAAAATGTGTCGATTCATCGAGAACATGATAACCAGCCTCTAAACACATACCAAGTAGGATCTTGCTCGAGAATTTCTCCTTCTTTTTGTCACCCTCCTGCTCTGCCAATGAAGGCTTGTGGAGACTAAGCCAGCGTGGATCCGGAAGCTTGGCGGTCTCATGTCTTTGTGGTACTTCTCTGACCGATATAATTGCCCTTCCCATTATCTCATCCCTGCCAGGACCAACTCTATCCTCCACAGATACAATTATATAATCCTCAAAAGGCTCGGACACAACAAACATAAGCTCCTCCTTCCAAACTGGATTGATGGTCCGCATGGGTGAAGGCCTAGTGATCCTTCCCTGATTCCCAAGCTGAACCTTCACATATACATCCGGTGCTCGGCCCCTGTCGGAGGGGACAAGATCTTGGGCTTCTATGACTAGAACTCGAAGGTAATACAGTTTTGGCGAAAAGTATACCTTGGATCGTGTAGTAGCAAGGTTTGTGTGACCGATGTCATGAGCATCGCTGTGCCATGCCTCAGCAAATGCTTCATCAGCTTGTGTTCCCATCCAAACTGCAAGCATAATTTCCCCTCTACGAGTCTTGTCCCCTTTCTTGTCCTCCAATTTATACCATTGAGGAGCCAATGGACTATCCGGCGGCACCCGAAGAGGAACTTCAGATAGATCATAAAAAGTAACTTTGCCCACAAAATCATCCTTGAGAAAATCCTTATCTTTCACGGTAACTTCAAGCATATGGGACTGCAATCTCTCCTTTGAGAACGCAAAAATCTGTTGCCAGACTGGGTTTTGATTCTTCTCCAAGTATTTAGTCCTGCCTCTATAGTTCCCAATCTTGACTTCAACGTACGGATCAAGACTCCCCGTAACATCCATCACGGGTAGATCTCTGGCCTTGACCACATTAACGTACAGGAAATGCATCTGCTCCACTAAATCGTAAGTGCTCGCCGTCTTATCTCCTCCTCTGTATCGCAGACGCGCAGCCACCGGGGGGCTAGTTTCCACCAACAGGAACTCCGGATTTTGCCTGGGGAAATTCATTTGCATTACTGTCGGCGGCCCTGCTCGAGCAAAATCAGTTCTTGGCTCGACCACCGGTGCCTTTTCCCTCATAAGATGACTCTCGAATCCCATCCCACCACCAGACATCATCGGAGGAGGAGGAGCAGCAGGACCGCCAGCTGCAGTCCCTATAGAGTGAAATGTCCTAACTTCATTTTCCTTATTGGTTTTGTGGTTCTTCTTCTTCCTCGTCTTCTCATCAGCCATACCATCTTCCTCTCCCTCTAAATCAAGCTTGTTGGTATCGAATTCTCGACCAAGTGGAGCTGCTGCTTCAGTTTCAACTCTGTCAGCCTTCGGTGGAGGAGGAGGAGGAGCAGGAGCAGCAGCAGCAGCAGCAGCAGCAGAGTAGTCTTTGCCGTCATGAACCGCGTAAATCTTGAGTGCCAGATCACCTTTGATATGCGAGAAGAGGCCACGTTTGTCAAGCGGATATCTCTCGACATTCGCCTCAGACTCAGAGAAAGGCACAAAGGCCCCAGAAATTCTAACGCGGCCGAGAAAGTTCTTATGATGACCCCCTTTTCGATCATTATAAACAACAACCTCAATGGTCTTCCCGGGCAGATCTCTCGGGTTGTTTACTTTGAAAACGAGCTGCTCGTTCCAGTAAGGATTGAGGTCTTTATGCTTGGTTTGAGTCCTCTGCCGTTGCTCATCGAATTCTACTTCCACGAAGGGACTGGCTGAGCCTTGGCCATCTTTTGGCATAAGGTCACTTGCATCAACGACTTCTACTACCAGTTTGGTCATGGTGTGGGCGGTTGGTTTGTAATTGGGTTAGCATTGAAGGAGCTGCGCTATCTTTTTGTTTGATAACTAAAACGAAAGGCAAAGTGGTGGTGGGTAGTGGAAGAGTAGGGTTGAAGAAGAAGAAGACAAGAATGGTGGTAGGAAAGGGAAAGAAAGGAGAGGTGGAGAGAACAGCGCCAGGGGCAGGATTTGGTCATTTTGTAGCATGAAGACAGATTCATATGTAAGAAGGACATGACATTTTGGCCAAGTGGCCCCCTGACTCATCTTTCTTTGATCCAAAGGGCGATTCTAGTGGCGCGCTCGTCCTTTTTTTTTTTTTTTTTTTCTAGAAATGAGAAGATAGAAATACGGTTTATATTTTCGTCAAGAATATTTGAACTTTATCTGTAAAAAAAGACATGAATAATCTAAATAATTATAATTTATTTTATATTATATAATAAATCGTAAGTTTAACTCAACTACACCATAGGTACGGTACAATTGTATACTTCTTGTGTCTGTGAGGTTGCGTTTGAGAGAGAAAGAGAGGTGGGGTTGGCATTTTAATTTGGGTGTCGGTTTCCAATTTGCCACTTACTGTGGGGCTTTGATTTTGAAAGAGATGAAGCTTAGGTAGGAAGGCAAGAAGTAGAAAAGAATGGCCAATTTAATTGTGTGTTTGAAAGCGATCACTTCATTGATGAAACCTATAAAGTTGTTTCCGAAAGCAATATGCCCTTCTTATAGGGTCCTTTTCAAGTAAGAAATTAGGCAGATGCATTATTAACATCACTGTACTGTATGGAGGTTGTTGTCTAGTCTTTGGCCCAAAAAGTCAGCAATTTGATCAGTTCTCCTTTTACCCACGAAAAGGAGTTTGATTCTCCTTTTGCATTCCAATTCCAATCAATTGAATTCAAATAAATTCCAATCAATTAAATTTGTCGCTCTCTTTTTGCATGATAGAATAGTCGGCATTATCATCAGACCCCCCTCCCGATGGCAAACCAGTAAATCATACCTTCTTCTTCTTCTTTTTAAAACATGAATATACCGTACTTTTGTTTGATTCTTAGTGAGCCCAAGTACCTGAATTTGTTCATTGTTCTTTCAATTTAAAGTGCTAGACAATTGTAACCTGAATGGCCTACCAAGTACCAAATGCAATTAAGAGCATTTATCGGTTAGTTAAGGACAATAAACATTATCTTCTAAATAACGTATCTATCATGTTATGAAGTAATGAAGACCTTGCAAAGAACCAAAAAAAAAAAGAAAAAAAAGAGAGATTTATACATTATACATGAAATTTGAGTGATACTTCTTTAATATATGATCAGCCATAATTTATCCCAAGAGCTCTTGCACGTTTTAGTCAAAGAAATCCTTGCAGTCGAGGCAAAGAATTGGTGGGAAGGAAAAAGGAAAAAGAAACATAAGGGGAAAGGTGCGTTGGAGCAAATAAAAGCTGAAAAAGGGAAAAGATAGACGCTCCTCTAGCTTGATTCTTGAAAATCCCCATGGATGGTGGTGCCTCATTGGTAGCTGGTTACATATATGCACATATATACCTACTCCACTTTAAAAGTTTAGCCACACTCAATCGAGCAGATTCGCTAGGCATTTCTTCATAATTTACGTCTATACCTTTGGTTCTTCATAATTTAGCTCCATAACATAGGTGCTAAGTTTTGTTGGTTTCCAACCAGAAATAGCAATTGAATGCCTATAATATACATATAGCTGTATGGACGTTTGTTTTTTTTTAATTCTAAAATAGTTAATAGTTCGTGAGTTATAGTGTGAAGGAATGTCACAGGTATATATTTCAAACAGATTTAAAGATGCTGCAAAATAATAATTCATCATATAATTCTCACTTAATATAGATATTTTAAAGAAATTTGAGTTTAAACTCTCGATTTTCTTTAAAATTCCAAATATCTTATACAAGCGAGCTTGACTGTATTTTTATGAACGTTAACACGAGGTTTTCCAAACCTTTCCCCCAGAACACTATTCCTTCACACCTTTTCCTTGTTTTTTTTACCGAAAATATATGCTTGTGTTGTTTGATTGCATGATTTTGTGGTCTAATGCGCAATTGAACGGCATCCTTTGGAAGATATGTCGAAGGCCACTCATATTTTCCCAACCCAACACAGGTTAATGTGGTCTTGCGTACTAGAGAGTCAATTTAGGAAGCATAGCCAAACTTTTTTTTTTTTTTAGAAAAAGAAACCATAGCCAAACTTGCTCCATGACAAATCTCACCAATTAGTTGGTGACAATTGGGCCCCCCGCTACCGTTAACTAATTATTGCAGTAAATGAGCGATCGGAGGACTTAGAGGTAGTAGCATTAATATATAATAAATATGATAAATGTGCAAATTAAAAATAAAAAGGTAAAATATATATAGACCGATAGAAGGAGTTCGACGAGCCTTCGGACTGTATGTGCGGAAAAAAAAAATAGAGGTATGATTAAGTATTGTTAAAATAATATTAAGTACTACTTAAAGTAATTTTTTTTTAAAAAAAAAAGGCAGTCGGCTTATATCTGGGACAAAATATTTGTACCTACCTAAGAGGACCCAACAAAAAAATGAATGTGTGATAAGATTCCCTTTTTATCTAGAAACAGTCCGTATCAAGAATAATTTAACATATGAACAATTCTTCAATATCTTGTTCATTCACAACACACATGAGACATGACTTTCAATATACCAGGCTAAATTTCTGTACAATTTAGTATAATATTATTGCATATTGATTTCTATTTGAGAAAGAGAATTTGCAATTTACGATTGTATATACAAATGTGTTTGTGACTTTCTAGTAAGTGGTTTAGATATCATTACAATTGTCTTTAATTTAAACATTTATGTTTAGAAGATGGATTTTTTTTTTGGTTCAAAAAAAAACATTTATGTTAAGAGATCTTTTAATCCAAAAATTTAAAATGTTGGGTGAAACTGAATAGTTAATAACATATTAAACTCGGGCAATTCGTACTAAAGATTATGGTTTTCTAGTTTATAGCTTTAATTTGGGCCATCTAATAATCTTTTTTCTTTCTTCTTTCAGATGTGAGCTTAATTTGAGAGACATTAATTTCGTTTAAAAAAAAAAAAACTGCTAATCAAAGAGAAAGTAATAAAGCGATTGAAAGATCCAAAATTTTCGAAATTCCAAAGCTGGATGTTTATTCTTAGTAGTGAAAAAATTAGCCAGTGTTTAATTTGGAATTCGGAACCTACTTATTCATGTGGTTAGAACATATATTTTAAGTGCTTATTAATTTTATTTTATTTTTTATTAAATAAAAACACCATATAAATTTATTTTTTCATTTTTTACTTTTAAATAAACCCAACTCATTGTATAGTATAAAGTTATAAATAAGTTATACTATTAAAAAAATATAAATCAAATTAAAAATTCACAAATACAATGTTGGGATCTAAATTTTTGCTCTTATTGCCTCTATATATAAAAGTACACTATAGGCGTTAACCATTTTTATATTTTTTCCTAACACTACTAATTACCTATTTGATAAAATAACATACTCGTTAATTTTTATTCATATTTTTTAATACAAAATAAATATATATTTACACTATATAATTTTTTTTTTATGTTTTATCGTTGCTGAAAACAAAAGTCTTGACAAATCCCAATGATTTTTTATTCCGCGGGGGTCTCTAGTTTTTGCTTTTTCTTTGATTTCTTTGACTTAATGATTGATGGCTGCTGGACATGGTGGCTCAAAACTTGGCCTGACCATGTTTGAGCATTCGAGAGGACAGAAACAACGAATTTTAAAAAAGTTGCATAAATAAAATGCTTACATTAACTCTATTATCGGAAAGATACTGAAACAAAATTATTGCGTGAATTATATATATATATATATATATATTTTTATGTTCAAATCTTCCTCATTGTATTTCATATTTTAAGTGAGAAGTTAACACTTATAGTTATTACAGTGTTTGTCTGAAAGAGGTTTTTCATCACCAAAAACTTACTAAAATGCTTAAACTAATGCTATTTTGTTAGAAAGATTAACAATTGATTAGTAAAATGCTCGACATATGATCAATCGGGAACAAAATCGATAGAGGTGTTTAGAATCTTTAGATGCATGTGTTTGCTTGTTTCTGTTTTGTATTTTTGTTTGTTGCATCAATGCCCACATGCAACAGCACATGTATTTTGTGCTTTTGGCACCCTTTTTCTGATGGTACCCCTTCCCAATTGATGGTGACTTCACCAACAGAAGATTCCGGGATAAACGATTCACTTTTTTTTTTTTAAAAATTACTGTTCTGGAAGGTGGCATGAGCCAATTGGGTAGATATGGGCATGGTGGACAGGCTCCTACTAGTCTGTCTTAATATTGCGAGCCACCATACAGCCAAACTCATTCGCTTACCTCGGAATATGTTATCTTTTCTTTTTGTCCACTGTCCTGCAAGATTTGCTGGCATAATTCCCTCTGTCACGGCCTCTTCTTAATCCTCATCGAAGATCCTATTAGCGTTTTTTTTTTCTGTAGTGCGTCAGTATTAGAATTTAAACCTTTGGTTGTTTTAATAAAAAATTTAGTTGATTTATTATTAGACCGCACGGTTGGCAGCGTCATGATAGAGAAGACTCCGATCTAATAGGCTCAAGCTCATGCAAGATGAGAAAAGGCTATAGAAGTGCTAGGCTGGAGCTTAATTAACACTCTAATACTTAAGTTAGTATAAAA